>JASWHV010000011.1:44030136-44055136 GCA_030760725.1 Neostapfia colusana | reverse complement strand
GTCGTCAACTTCTTTTCTCGGAGAAGAAACAATGACGGTATCTGAGGAATAAGCATCGGCTAACTCTGTGCCAGCAGCCATGGTTAGACTGAATATGCAAGCGCTATCCGGAATGATTGGGCGTAAAGCGTCTGTAGGTGGCTTTTCAAGTCCGCCGTCAAATCCTAGGGCTCAACCCTGGACAGGCGGTGGAAACTACCAAGCTGGAGTACGGTTGGGGTAGAGGGAATTTCCGGTGGAGCGGTGAAATGCATTGAGATCGGAAAGAACACCAACGGTGAAAGCACTCTGCTGGGCCGATACTGACACTGAGAGACGAAGGCTAGGGGAGCAAATGGGATTAGAGACCCCAGTAGTCCTAGCCGTAAACGATGGATACTAGATGCTGTGCGACTCGACCCACGCAGTGCTGTAGCTAACACGTTAAGTATCCCGCCTGGGGAGTACGTTTGCAAGAATGAAACTCAAAGGAATTGACGGGGGCGCACACAAGCTGTGGATCATGTGGTTTAATTCAATGCAAAGCGAAGAACCTTACCAGGGCTTGACATGCCGCGAATCCTCTTGAAAGATAGGGGTACCCTCGGGAACGCAGACACAGGTGGTGCAAGGCTATCGTCAGCTCATGCCGTAAGGTGTTGGGTTAAGTCTCGCAACGAGCGCAACCCTCGTGTTTAGTTGCCATTATGAGTTTGGAACGCTGAACAGACCGCGGGTGTTAAGCCGGAGGAAGGATAGGATGAGGCCAAGTCATCATGCACCTTATTCCCTAGGCGACACACGTGCTACAATGGGCGGGACAAAGGGTCGCGATCTCACGGGGGTGAGCTAACTCCAAAAACTCGTCGTCAGTTCGGATTGCAGGCTGGAACTCGCCTGCATGAAGCAGGAATCGCTAGTAATCACCGGTTAGCCATACAGCGGTGAATCCGTTCCTGGGCCTTGTACACACCGCCCGTCACACTATAGGAGCTGGCCAGGTTTGAAGGCATTACCCTTAACCGTAAGGAGGGGGGTGCCTAAGGCTAGGCTTGCGACTGGAGTGAAGTCGTAACAAGGTAGCCGTACTGGAAGGTGCGCTGGATCACCTACTTTTCAGGGAGAGATAATGCTTATGCTTATTGGGTATTTTGGTTTGACACTGCTTCACACCCAAAAATAAGGAAGGTACGTCTGAGCTAAACTTGGATATGGAAGTATTCTTTCGTTTAGGGTGAAGTAAGACCAAGCTCATGAGCTTATTATCCTAGATCGGAACAAATTAGTTGATAGTGATAGGATACCCTTTTTGACGTCCCCATGTCCCTCCGTGTGGTGTGGCGGCATGGGGATGTCTAAAGGAAAGGGAAGGGATGGAGTTTTTCTCGCTTTCGGTGCAGCAGGCCTCCCAAAGGGAGGCTCGCACAACGGGCTATTAGCTCAGTGGTAGAGCGCACCCTGATAATTGGGTCATTGTGCCTGGGCTGTGAGGGCTCTCAGCCACATGGATAATTCAATGTGCTCATCAGCGCCTGAGCCAGAGATTTAGATCATCCAAGGCACATTAGCATGGCGTACTCCTCCAGTTTGAATCAGAGTTTGAAGCCAAACAAACTTCTCCCCAGGAGGATAGATGGGGTGATTCAGGTGAGATCCAATGTAGATCGAACTTTCTATTGACTCGTGGGATCCGAGCGGTCCGTGGGGGGGCACCGTGGCTCCTATCTTCTCGAGAATCCATACATCCCTTATCAGTGTCTGGAGAGCTACTCTCGAGCACAACTTGAGGTTTGTCCTCAATGGGATAATGGAGCACCTAATGACACATCTTCATAGATCAAGAACTACGAGATTACCCCTTTCATTCTAGGGTGATGGAGGGATCGTACCATTTGAGCCTTTTGACTCGAAATGGGAGCATAGCAGGTTTAAAAAAGGATCTTAAAGTGTCTAGGGTTGGGCTAGGAGGCTGTCTTAACCCCTTTATTTTTCTGCCCATCAGAGTTATTTCCCAAGGACTTGCCGTGGTTCAGCCATGGAAGCTTAACAGGGATCATCATACATCGTAAATAACCAATTTTCATATAGAAAGACATATCATAGAAAAATAAAATCAAAATATTCGGAGATGACAAATATTCAGAGATGACTATGAAAACACCTCTCTGGATCCTCGAATTGAAAGAGAGATTGAGAGGGATCAAGAATCCTAATTCTCGCGATTTGGAATGGATTCAATACTATTTAGTATAACTCATAGTGATCATTTCTCTTTAGAAAAGGACCTTGGTTATCAAAGGATTGAACAACAGTGATCCATTTACTTATGATGCCTACTTGACATTGCTAACAAGGATCTAATGAATTATGAGCTTAATAGATCCTCTTTAGCAGAAAGACGTGTATTCCTTGCTCATTATCAGACAATCACTTATTCCAAACCTCATGTGGGGCTAATCATTTTCATTTACCATCTCATGGAAAACCCTTTTCGTTCCGCTTAGCCCTATCGGGTATCTTAGTGATAGGTTCTATAGGAACTGAACGTTCCTATTTGGTCAAATACCTAACGAAAAATTCCTATTTTTCTTTTCATTAAGGTATGAGGGCTTCTTATTCCACAAGAACCAAAGCACCTTTTCATTCTTTCATACACTAGGAGTTTTTACATGGAAAAGACAATGTTCCATACTAAAGGATTTGGATCCATAACCACGAGTTATAGTGCATTAGATCTTGTAGCACTTAGCAACGGGGCCCTATCCATTAGTATTCCACATAAGAAGTCCATTATTGAAACTAATACAATTAGATTAGCTCTTCATAGACAAACTTGGGGTTTGCTAGCCAAGATAAGACCGGCTCCGGATCATGGGACCCCTTTCTATAAGATAGGAGGGGATCTTGTACAAAATAGACTTCTAAGTAACAACCCCATAGATCCTATATCTATCTATATAAAGAGGCAATCGTGTCAAGAAGTGGATTTTTCTTTGGCCAAACGGTACTTTGAACTTGGAACGAGCATGAGGAGATTAAAAGGACTTCTTTCTCTTTTGAGTTTTTTTCTGGCGGACTGGTCGTGCAAGATCTTTGGTCTTCCCCCGGAACCGATGAAAAAGTGGGTCGCTTCTTATGGACTCGCTCAGAATTATTCTTCTCTATCTATAGTTCATGGCCTATCAGAAGTACAAGGTGCTCCGGTGCAATCCTTATCGAGAGAAAAAGGTTGCAGTCAGGTTGATAATAATTTAGTGCCATTACTTCACCGGTCCGAACCAAGGAATCCATTGCAAATGTTTTGAAATGGATATTGTTCTCTCTTTGATCAGGGATTGCTCTATGAAATGGGTAAGTCACCAATCCCATTGACAAATCGGGTGTCATTTTAGATATCATATTCTATATATAGAAATATCAAAGAATAGACATATAGAATTTTTGGTTGGGAAATTCCAATGAATCATTGAGTGAAAAAGAGCAAAGAAAAACAAAAGACGAGACTCTACTAGTCTTCACTCTTATGGTTTCATGGTTTCTATTTTCTTATTCGGGATCTTACTTTTCATGATTGTCATCTCTACAACTCGTGATTTTCATGAGAGAACCAAATACAAGTTGGTGAAGATCATGATTTGGGCTAGCATAGTAGTTATTACCTTTGCAATTGCGGTTCGAATATATCCGATCTTTATCTTTTTGCTCAAAGAAAGAATAAAACCCCTTGTCAAAGCCTTTTATGATAAGCTTCCCTGGTTTCTATTTCACAGTATTGGGATCGTTTGATCAATTTTGACACGACCCCACTGGTCCTGTCGAGCCAGGATCACGCTGAGGGGTGCTGCGTTGCACAGCACCGTATAACACACGTCAAAGGCACAAAGCGGAAGCGGAAGCTTTATTACATAAACAGGTTTATGAACATGTTTACATCAAAATAAGTTTAGTCCACACTCGCGGGCGTAGACTAAGCATCAAGTGCACGTTCAGCCCTCGAACATGTACTTGCTAGCACACACACACACTAACTCTGCGGCGTGCACGACTCCCACTCGACGGGATTCCCCTCCTGGGGTTCCGTCTCCTCTTCGGGAGTCCCTTCCTCATAGAACCCTGTAAAAAGCTTCAAACACAAGCAGTGAGCACGAAGGCTCAGCAAGTCTGACCCGTCTCACCTAAACATGAAACTTCTACATGAGGGTAATGGGTTGTATGAGGTAAAAATCATTTGCAAGGACTCGCCTAATTAGTAGAACCTTACTTTCAAGTTTTAGCAGCAGGTTGTGGAGAACCTTACGCTAAGGCACATGAGAGAGCCGCAATCAAACAAGAAACGCATTTCTCTCATGTACTTTGCCCAAAGTTGAAAAGAACTTTAGTTAGCTCTAGACTACAGCATATCATTAACAATCAAATCCATCTTTCAATCAGCAACATTTTAACATGTAACTAGCCTGTTCTTTCTACGTCACGGTACAGTGAACAAGTGGTACTCACTGACCGCGAGGGACGGCGATTATAATCGATTTACACCTGCAGGGTTACCCGAACAACCCGTCACGTACGCCCGTACTCGATGTTGCCTACAACAACCATCACGGACGCCGTACGCGACTACTTTTCACCCGTTAGCCAAATATTGAACCGGTCCCATCGTCCCGAGCAAGAGGTCTCTGCACGCGCATCTCCGTGCCGCCAGCCGATTTACACCTCGAGCTCTCAACCTACCCTCTGAACGACGGGCAATGCCTCAATACCCAGCTACCCGAGTTACATCAGTTTCCCGGTTCCCATATAGCCGGTAGGTCTTCGGTACTGTTCTAGCTTGTTCAACAGGCCCGCACACGGCTCGGTCCTCAATCGACACAAGCGGAGCTACGGCACACAGGCCCCAAAGTCCTGCTGCCCTTACTCTCCGCTCGGTCTCATTTTCTTGCCATGTGTATCATGTGCTATCTCTACCCGAGCAATGTGCCTCTAGCCTATTCTCGCGAGTAGTTCCAACTACTCGACTTGTACCGAATCCTACTCTATCCTAGCAATGCAGTGGCTAACGAGGTTTTCAATCCTAAACCCAACCCATGGTTTTCTTGGCTGTGCAGTTGGGTTTCCAATCAAGACTCTAATGCAATGAACAAAGGGAAACAAGTATGTGCTCAAAACAATAAAAATTTGTAAAAAGGTTAATGCAAACCGGGGCTTGCCTTGCTGCTCTTGGTCGTAGGCTAGCTGTTCCTCCGGAGTAACGAAGTCTAGGACTTCGGGTTCCTCCTCGACCTTAGCGACTACATGATAGAACAATACATGTATTAATTTAATGCACCTGTATTAAGTTTGAAGTTGTGAAGTCTATAACCTTTGCTAGACAGACCTAATGACTGTGAAACTTTTACTGTGGCTTGGTTACAACCTAAACAAAGACTTGGTCAAGTTTTAGTTGCAGTGAAGCTCACTTGAGCCCTCCACAAATAATTATGTCCTTGACCTTAATTGGAACTCTTAGGGTGTTCTAGGAATTTTCATGAGACAAACTATGACTTTCTGAAAACTAGATTTTCAGAGGGTTCTAATGGAGTTGGTCTCACTTAATTTGGACGTTTATAACTAAAGATATGAGCTAAACAATTTCAGAGAAAATTCTGAAAATGTTTCTGAACATTTTCTATTTTCTCTGGAACAGTTTTACTAATCACACCATTAGGTGGACTAAATAAGCTCAAATGGTTCTGAAATTTTTATGGTAGTTCAAGGATATTTTGGTGAACATCTCAGCAAAATTTCAGGATTTTCCTCCAAAGGATTCTCCAGTTAAAATTCCTAACATTTTAAACTTTAAGGAATTAATTCTGGAGAATTAAGGAATTTCATGAAGTGAAACTTGATTTTCTGGAAAGTACCCAGAGAGCTGAATCCAGCAAAATTTGGTTCACTCAATTTGGAGCTTTCTAGCCAAAGTTATAAGGATTTGAAGTTTGAAGGAAATCTGAAAATCGGGGAAAAGTTTAAACTCGCGCGTGGGCCCAGGGACACGCGTCGCACGCCGAAGCGACAGCACACCGCGGCCCACAAGGCTTTTGCGCGCCAGCACACCCGATCCCGGCCGCAGCCGGATCCCGATTCAAAATATCGGCCGCTGACAGCTGGGGTCCACCCCCTTCTTCAACCTCGCGACACCCGCGCCCCGCCGCCGGGGGACCTCGCCGGAGAGCTCGCCGCTGGCTGCTGTACAGCTCCAAACTTCTTGATTCTGGCCACCCCTGCCTACTTTTACTCGGGGAACATGATTCTAGGGTTAGCTGCTCATGACAATGGCCGGAGCATGGTCGGCGACGAGCCGCCATATCGGAACGACTTCGGCCATGTCGGCTGACTCTCCTAGTACCTCAGCTACTTGGGAAATCGGTCGGGGAGCATCAGTGGACCTCAGAGAAGGTCGACATAAGATCGAGGCAGCTCGGGGAAGGCCCGAAATAGGTCCTCACCGTGCACCCGATACCCCCCGTTCGTTCCGCCATTAGTAGACCTTGAATTACGCCGGGCACAGAGGTTCTCCGGCCCAGAGTTGTAAAGGCAACTTGTGCGTCACCGTGTCTAGCTCGTGTGGGAGTGGCCTGAGGCCCTCTAATCCTTTCTAGAGCACGAATTAAACAGAATCGTACCCGAAGGTCGTTCTGCACACAGAAAGGGGAAAGATGGAAATTCGCCGCCGGTGAGCAACCACTCGAGCTGTGGCTCGGGGGTGAGCAGCACCGGTCACCTGCGCGTCCAAGGGTGCCTTGGGTTGGGCGTGACAACGCCCAGGTCGGGCTGTCCACGAGAGCCCGAGGTGCGGCGGTTTCCAGTTCCGAGTTTGATCTTTCGGCACAGCCGATATCACTCGGTTTCAATCGACTTCTAGCAATGGGGAGGATGGAGGAAGGTCTCTAGTACCTTGCTGGGACCCTGGAGTGGAAGGAGGGAGCTGCGATCGGCTTGATCAAGCAGGAACTCGAGCGCCGGCGATGGCAGTGGAGAAGCAGGTCGTGCACGTCGGCAGCTCGGGGAATAGCGACTGAAGCACGCCGGGGAGAGAATAAATAGCCCCGGTGGCTGGCCTCCGGCTTGGGGCGCGCAGCAGGAGCTGGCGCCGGCTGCCCCCTTCGGTGGCGCGCGCGCACAGCAGCCGGGAACCGACTGAACTGTGTTTCAGTCGGTTTGCCTTGAGGCAGAGGCTGACATGTGGGTCCCACTCCTCTTTTAACCTCTGAAATTTACTCCTAACAGCTGTGGTAAACAGTGAACCCTATTCTACCCTTGGCCATTCAAATTATTCACCCAAGAGCCATTTGAATTGATCAAAGTTCAAATGAGGTTTGGTTTGAATGAATTTCAGCACAAGTTCAGTTTGAAATTCAAATAAAGTTTGAATTTCTCCCCCTTAGCTCATGTCAAGATCAACCCCAAATGGAGTGAAAATTGGTGTGTGAGCTCACAAAAATGTGCTGAGTGAGAATATGCCTTCCACTTTTAAATTCAGTGAGTAAAAACAGTTTGAATTTGAATATGGTTTCAAACTGCCCTCTTCCTATCTATACCCAAAATGTCCTCAAAAAGGTTTTGAACTTGGGTGAAACTTGGCATGGACATCCTTAGCAAAGTGTAGGAGTTTTCATATGTCCAGCCCATCTATATCACATGTGGGAAATACCACTTTTGCAATATGTGAGTTTGTCCTCTAATGAGCATGTTGATAGTTGTTACTTGCTCTTCATTTGTGTTCATCATTCTTCCTCAAATGAGGTGTGTGGTGTGGTGATGAACACTGCAAATGAGTGTCAAAAACTGAGGCCCTTACATTCCTCCCCCCTTAAAAGAATCTCGTCCCGAGATTATAAGGTGAAAATGAGAGAGAGGACGGTGGAAAATTACCGGATATGCGACGTGAAAAAGTCGGGGTAGTTAGTGCGAAGGAATTCTTCGCTCTCCCATGTCGCTTCGTCCATGGAGTGATTACTCCACAGAACCTTGTAGAACCACAACGTACGGTTGCGTGTGGTTCGGGCCTTTTCATCTATGATCTGCACCGGTTCCTCCCGATAGGTGAGATCCGGTTGCAGTTCTTCAATGTCTTCCAGCTGAACGGTAGTTGATAGCTTGAGACACTTCCTCAGCTGGGAAATGTGAAAGACGTCGTGCACACCGGAAAGTGCTTCTGGTAATTGCAGCCGGTATGCTACCGATCCACATCTTTCGGTAATCTGGAATGGACCGATGAATCGGGGTGCCAACTTTCCTCTCACCCCAAGTCTGTTTACGCCCCTCATTGGAGACACTCGTAGGTATACGTGATCTCCAACTTCGAATTGTAATGGGCGCCTTCTCCGGTCCGCATACTGTTTCTGACGGGATTGAGCGGCTCTTAGGTTCGCTTGAATCAGTCGAACCTTTTCTTCCGCGTTGTTGACAAGGTCAATCCCGAAGGTAACCCTCTCGCCAGACTCACACCAGTTCAGTGGTGTGCGGCATTTCCTGCCGTATAGCGCCTCGTAGGGCGCCATCCTGATGCTGGCTTGGTACCCATTGTTGTACGAGAACTCGGCTAACGGCAAGTGATCATCCCAATTCTTGCCGTGATCGATAGCGCAAGCTCGTAACATGTCTTCTAGGATTTGATTTACCCGCTCAGTTTGCCCATCTGTCTGCGGGTGGTAGGCTGAACTACGGATCAGCTTCGTCCCCAAGGCAGCGTGTAGCTGCTCCCAAAAACAGGACACAAATAAAGTGCCTCGGTCCGAGATGATGGTACGGGGTACGCCGTATAAGCATAGGATCCGTGAGATGTACAGTTCAGCGTACTTCTTGGCGTTGTAGTTGGTGTTGACCGGGATGAAATGGGCAACTTTGGTGAGCCGATCGACGATTACCCACACAGAATCATGTTTCTTTAAGGTGGTGGGTAAACCGACGACGAAATCCATGCTCACGTCCTCCCACTTCCAGGCAGGGATGTCTAGTGGTTGCAGCAGTCCCGGTTTCCGCATGTGGTCTGCCTTCACCCTTCGACATGTATCACACTCGGACACGTATTTTGCAGTCTCTCGCTTCATCCGTGTCCACCAAAACCTTCTTTTGAGTTCTTGATACATTTTGTTGCTGCCGGGGTGAATAGAAAACTTTGATAAGTGAGCCTCATCAAACATTTTCTTCCGTAACTCCGGGTTTCGGGGTACGACGATCCGGTCCTTGAACCATAGGACGCCGTCTCCGTCCTTCCGGAAACATTTCAACTCCCCACTGTCTACACGTCTCCGCAAATGTGACATGCCCTTGTCATTCTTCTGGGCTGCCGCTATCTCTTCACGGATGGTGGGGATCAAAGCTAGGTTGTAGAGAGCTCCGTGTGGAATCACATGTAGTGGTGGTTCGCTCTCTTCCAACGGTGTGATGGTCAGATTATTGACGTGTGACTTGCGGCTTAGCGCATCTGCCACAACGTTTGCCTTGCCCGGATGATAATGGATCTCTATCTCGTAATCCTTTATCAGTTCTAACCATCTTCGTTGCCTCATGTTCAGCTCCTTCTGAGTGAATATGTACTTGAGGCTTTTGTGGTCGGTATATAAATGTACGAGGTTACCGAGTAGGTAGTGCCTCCACATCTTCAGTGCAAGTACCACGGCAGCGAGCTCCAAGTCGTGAGTTGGATAATTTTGCTCATGGTTCCTAAGCTGCCGTGATCCATACGCGACCACTCTTCGGTCTTGCATCAGCACACATCCGAGCCCAATGCCGGATGCATCGCAGTACACATCGAACGGTTTTGTTGTGTCTGGCTGCGCCAAAACCGGTGCTGATGTCAGGTGCTTGACTAAAGCCTTGAATGCTGCTTCACATGCTGGACTCCAAACATATTTGGTAGCTTTCTTCAGCAGCTCTGTCATTGGCTTGGCAATCTTCGAGAAGTTCGGAATGAACCTCCGATAATATCCCGCGAGTCCGAGGAAACTCCGTACCTCATGAACAGTTCTCGGGGATTTCCAATTCAGCACTTGCGTGATCTTGCTCGGGTCCACAGCGATACCCTCTGCTGAGATGATATGCCCGAGGAAAGGCACTTGCGATATCCAAAACTCGCATTTGCTGAACTTTGCGTATAACTTGTGATCCCGCAGCCGTTGCAAGACTATATGCAGACGTTTCTTGTGATCTTCCTCCGACTTGGAGTATACTAGGATGTCGTCGATGAAGACCACGACAAACTTGTCCAGCTCCGGCATGAACACCGAGTTCATTAAGTACATGAAGTGAGCTGGAGCATTGGTGAGGCCAAAGGACATGACCAGGTACTCATAAAGTCCATACCTTGTCGAAAAAGCTGTCTTCGGAATGTCCTCTGCCCTTATCTTAATCTGATGGTACCCAGATCTTAAATCCATCTTGGAAAAGATCTTTGCTTCGACCAACTGATCAAATAACATGTCGATCCGTGGCAACGGGTACTTGTTTTTGATGGTTACGGCATTTAAGGGGCGGTAGTCCACGCAAAGCCGTAACGTTTCATCCTTTTTCTTGACAAATAACGCCGAACAGCCCCATGGGGAGGAGCTCGGCCTAATAAAACCCTTCTCCAGAAGGTCCGTGAGCTGAGTCTTCAGTTCAGCCAACTCTTTGGGCGCCATCTTGTACGGCCTTCGGGATATTGGCATGGTTCCCGGTGCAAGTTCAATCTTGAACTCCACCTCTCTATCGGGTGGCATTCCCGGCAAACCGTCCGGGAACACATCCGGGAACTCTCGGACCACTGGAATGTCTTCCAATCTGATGGTTGTAGCTTGATAGACACTTGGAAGTTTTATTTCTGGACTGTCCAGAAATAATGAGTGAGAACCGTGCACTTCTGAGTTTAAGTGCACGACTCGAAGGACGGTGTCTAAAACAGCGCCGTGGGGGGTTAACCACGACATCCCTAGGATGACATCGACCTTCTGTCCCTCTAAGATGATGAGAGACGTGGGGTATACTCTACCCGCTAAGCATAATGGTACTTTGGAGACCATTACGCTTGCTGAAATCTTCCCACCCGGTGAACAAATTAAATATGGACTATCGGTGGGTAGTATTGGCAAGCTGTGTTTAGCAATGAAAGCTTGGCTAATAAAATTATGCGTGGCGCCTGAATCAAATAGTACTATAGCGGGATGCTGGTGGAGTTGGAACATACCCGCAAGGATTGGCTCGCCCTCCGGCACGTCCTCAATGGCAAGCTGGTGGACAGTGCCGGGCCTAGGGTTTGCCCACCGCGCATTAGTAGGGTTCCGGGGTTGATTCCTCCCCGGAAACTGTGGTGCCACTCCGCCGCCTTGCCTCTCCGGGCAACTGCTCGCGAAGTGTCCTGGGCGACCACACTTGTAACATGTGGCCGCTGCTGGTGGAGTACTTGGTGGACGAAAGCCCGGCATGCGTTGCGAAGGTGCAAACGCACGCGGCATCGCCCGCTGCTGCTGTTGTTGTTGCGGTGGTGCTGGCAGTGCCGGCCGGAATGCCGGTGAAGAGTACGGCCGACTGCGGAACGGCATCGACCGCTGTGGTGGTTGCCAGCGTGGGCCTGATGGTGGGCGATTCACCATCCGAAACTTCTGAGAAGGACCACCTCCTTCTCCACTGCTCTGCGGCGCGCTTCGCTTTCGCTCTGCCGCCGCCAACTCCTTGCCGGAGTCCTCTTGAACAATCGCAGCATCAATTATGTCGTTGAGGCTGCCGCGATTGAACATCGCCAGCTTGTCCTTCAGGAGCGGGTTAAGCCCCTGGTAAAAGTGGTCCCGCCGCTTCTCGTCCGTATCTGCGTGATACGACGCGTAGAGCGCGAGATCGTTGAACGCCCTGGAATATTCCAGCGCGTTTCGGCTTCCTTGTTGCAGGTGTAGAAATTCCTGCGTCTTTCTCTTCATCAAACCGGGCGGTATATGATAGGCCCTGAAGGCCGTCCGGAACTCCGCCCAGGTCATCACTCGGTCGGTGGGCTGTGAAGCACAGAAGTTGGCCCACCACGCGCTCGCGGATCCTTGGAGCTGCTGGACCGCGAACTGAGTCTTGCGCTGCTCGCTGATTTGGAGCAGCCCGAACTTCATCTCTATGGCGCGGAGCCAGTTGTCCGCGTCAAGTGGTTCATCCGCCCTTGAGAATACAGGGGGATGAGTCGCCAGGAAGTCGGAGTAGGAGCTCTGTTGGCGCTCCTCGCGATCTTGACGTCTCTCTGGGCGAGACGTATTCGCAATTAACGTTTGCAGCAGCTCTGTATGCTGCTGATGTGAACCCGCCATTGCCGCGACAATGTCGGCCAATGTAACCGTTGGCAGTGGCGGTGGCGGTGTTTGCTGTTGCTGTTGCTGCTGCTGTCCCGAGGAGTCCTCGGGAGGCGGTTGGGAGGTCTCTCCCCCTTGGCTAGTACCTCCAACATCAGGGTTGGCACGAGTACGCGTCATTCTGAAATTCAACACAGCAGCAATTAGCACATGTCTTACTCAAAATTCCATAAACAGGAGTAAGTATTGAAGCGACGCATGATTAACTTGCACAACATTCACATATATTGATAAAGCATAAACTTTATACAAGATACATTATCCTCGGATCTCCGAGAAGTCGTGCTCATGTCGTCACTGCCTATACATACGCTACTGTCTACACGACATGTCACCGATTACAAAAGTTGGGTTACGCTACCCTAGCTGCCCTACTTGGCAACCGTAACCCCCTACTCGGAGTAGAACTCGACCTCCTGTGGGTCGTCCTCCTCCGGTACTTCTGCTGGTGGCTCTGGATCTACCACCTCTTCTCCCATTCCGGGTTCTCCCATTGCTGGAAGACCCAAGACCACCGGTATGCCTAACACCGGGGGCACGAGGTCCTGCAATGCATGCACCTCGTCCATAGCCTGGTTGTAGTCCTCTTCCCAGCCTTGTCCTTCCTCAATAGCGTCGTCCCGCTCTTGAGCAAGGTCCGCATTCTGCTGGGTTAGGGTCTGCACCAGCTCTTGCAACGCCGCGATGTCAACACGGCTCTTCTTCTTTGCCTTCTTCAGACGACGCAACTGATTGTGTTGTTCATTCAGTCGCTTGATCGTCGGAAGGAGCACATTGCGGAGTGCGCTGTGAGCACCCTCGAAATGATCTCCACGGCTTGTGCTCTCCTTGAGCTTGGTGGCGAGATGCTCCGCATGAACAGCTTGGCTGTCCATCACAGCGTTTCCCGCCCTCATTTGGAGGCTGAAGTTTGCCTCCGCGGGGTTGTACCTTGGGCAAGTCGGGTCCGTTGCCTCCAGGTACCTTTCTTCCCACACATGCTGAGCTCGTCCCTCCACCGGAACGAGTGCGTATGGAGTGCCCTCCATAGCCTGCACGTGTAGTTGGCAGAAACGTGACATAGTGTCACGGGCTGCCACTTGCCACATCCCTTCTGGTTGTCTTCCGCTCACCGTGACGGTGAATGGCACCCAACCGGGTGGCGTAGGCCCTGCAGGAACCTCGATATGGATCATCCACGTTTTGTTCCCTTCTTCGCCTTCTTCCTTGGCGAAGTATTGCGGCCTCTGGTTGTACCCGAAATATTGGAGCATTTGCCACAATGCTTCTGGGTAGCCGCTACGGTCAGAACAGTGGGAAACTACCCACCCGTTCTCCAACCGTTTATCTGCTGTCATCTGTAAAAATATATTTGAGAAATGTCAAATATTTATTTAAACAGTAAACCATTGAGTTATAACATAAGATATGTCATTGAACCCATAACACTTGGAAACATAGTTCAAATTTTTAAACAAATTTGACTGCTGATCTGCTGTTACCATGACAGCCCTGACCAGTTTCCATATCAATCTGATTTAGGCCAGGTTAAAAGCAAAACCAGTCCTGGAGCTCAACATCAAAGTTAAAGTTAACTTCAATAGCTTTCCAGAAAGTATTTGGTTGGCCTAAGATCTGTCCTGATTCAAAAGTTATGAGATGTCAAAGTTAACAGAACTTCTGGAAACAATTGGACAGCACCTCCCTGCCTTAGGTACTGATTTGATCCAAGAATCCCAGTTAATCCTGTTCCTAATCTGACAAAACTTTCTGTTACAAAGTTGTAACCCATCTCATAAGCTTTCCAGAACTACCTCATTTTCTATTTTTGGATTTTTATGCAGGAAGTTATGCTTAATTTACAGAGAGTTTACAGAGAGTCTTTGCTCTGTCCTGTTTTCTGGACAGTTTCAACTCTACTGCATTTTTCGAGTGGTTAGGGGATAAAACACCTCTGGAACTCAACAGAAAAGTTGTAAAGCTCCTCCAAAGCTTTCCAGAAATGTATCATACGACCCCAACCTCGAAAGAACTCAACCTCTAATCTCTGATTAACTCCAGCCTTGATTCAGCTGAAAACAGAGTGCTCTGTCCTTAACATCCTATAAGTTGAAAACTTGTTAACTTTGAATATCCTGTACAAGGGAAGGAGTTACATCAAGTTTTACTACTTTGGATCAAAACTTTCCAGTTTTTACAATGAAGTTGTTTATTCAGTTGGGTGTGACGTCGATGCGTCACCATATTATGTCGGTACTACGTCCTCACAAAGAAAAACCTATACCGAACATAGCCGGCTTCGTTAGTTCAGTGGCACTACTCGTCACTCGCACACGGATGCTACACGTCTACCGTTTCGTGGTAAGGCTACCTGCAGAAATTCAAACAATCATCAGACTCGGCTGCACACCGAGCCCGGAATCCATACAGTTGGTACACCCGGCCGTCATCACTCGCCCAGATGTTCTCAAGCCAAACACGCCTTGAGTTACGTGTTCACGTTTCAGACCACGTGACGGGGTCTCCCATGTTGCACCACGCACGCCAGGGACAGACGTTGCTCGAATACCCCAAACGACATGAAGAGTCGTAGAGGATATCAAAGCGGGTCGGGTTACCTGCCACCCGTGGGGCTCCACCCTTCAGCTTGTGCGCACTGGTGGACAGCGCTTACGTGCACCCCCCAAGACATGAACGTCCCGAGATGCACGATTTTCCGACATAACAAATAGGTTAATATGCCACTTTCTATATGCTAATAACATCCTTATACGGGCTACTAACTCGTTCCTCACTGGATTTTTGAAAAAGAAGACCTTTGTACTGTGTTAAACCTCAAGCGAGCTCTGATACCACGCTGACACGACCCCACTGGTCCTGTCGAGCCAGGATCACGCTGAGGGGTGCTGCGTTGCACAGCACCGTATAACACACGTCAAAGGCACAAAGCGGAAGCGGAAGCTTTATTACATAAACAGCTTTATGAACATGTTTACATCAAAATAAGTTTAGTCCACACTCGCGGGCGTAGACTAAGCATCAAGTGCACGTTCAGCACTCGAACATGTACTTGCTAGCACACACACACACTAACTCTGCGGCGTGCACGACTCCCACTCGACGGGATTCCCCTCCTGGGGTTCCGTCTCCTCTTCGGGAGTCCCTTCCTCATAGAACCCTGTAAAAAGCTTCAAACACAAGCAGTGAGCACGAAGGCTCAGCAAGTCTGACCCGTCTCACCTAAACATGAAACTTCTACATGAGGGTAATGGGTTGTATGAGGTAAAAATCATTTGCAAGGACTCGCCTAATTAGTAGAACCTTACTTTCAAGTTTTAGCAGCAGGTTGTGGAGAACCTTACGCTAAGGCACATGAGAGAGCCGCAATCAAACAAGAAACGCATTTCTCTCATGTACTTTGCCCAAAGTTGAAAAGAACTTTAGTTAGCTCTAGACTACAGCATATCATTAACAATCAAATCCATCTTTCAATCAGCAACATTTTAACATGTAACTAGCCTGTTCTTTCTACGTCACGGTACAGTGAACAAGTGGTACTCACTGACCGCGAGGGACGGCGATTATAATCGATTTACACCTGCAGGGTTACCCGAACAACCCGTCACGTACGCCCGTACTCGATGTTGCCTACAACAACCATCACGGACGCCGTACGCGACTACTTTTCACCCGTTAGCCAAATATTGAACCGGTCCCATCGTCCCGAGCAAGAGGTCCCTGCACGCGCATCTCCGTGCCGCCAGCCGATTTACACCTCGAGCTCTCAACCTACCCTCTGAACGACGGGCAATGCCTCAATACCCAGCTACCCGAGTTACATCAGTTTCCCGGTTCCCATATAGCCGGTAGGTCTTCGGTACTGTTCTAGCTTGTTCAACAGGCCCGCACACGGCTCGGTCCTCAATCGACACAAGCGGAGCTACGGCACACAGGCCCCAAAGTCCTGCTGCCCTTACTCTCCGCTCGGTCTTATTTTCTTGCCATGTGTATCATGTGCTATCTCTACCCGAGCAATGTGCCTCTAGCCTATTCTCGCGAGTAGTTACAACTACTCGACTTGTACCGAATCCTACTCTATCCTAGCAATGCAGTGGCTAACGAGGTTTTCAATCCTAAACCCAACCCATGGTTTTCTTGGCTGTGCAGTTGGGTTTCCAATCAAGACTCTAATGCAATGAACAAAGGGAAACAAGTATGTGCTCAAAACAATAAAAATTTGTAAAAAGGTTAATGCAAACCGGGGCTTGCCTTGCTGCTCTTGGTCGTAGGCTAGCTGTTCCTCCGGAGTAACGAAGTCTAGGACTTCGGGTTCCTCCTCGACCTTAGCGACTACATGATAGAACAATACATGTATTAATTTAATGCACCTGTATTAAGTTTGAAGTTGTGAAGTCTATAACCTTTGCTAGACAGACCTAATGACTGTGAAACTTTTACTGTGGCTTGGTTACAACCTAAACAAAGACTTGGTCAAGTTTTAGTTGCAGTGAAGCTCACTTGAGCCCTCCACAAATAATTATGTCCTTGACCTTAATTGGAACTCTTAGGGTGTTCTAGGAATTTTCATGAGACAAACTATGACTTTCTGAAAACTAGATTTTCAGAGGGTTCTAATGGAGTTGGTCTCACTTAATTTGGAAGTTTATAACTAAAGATATGAGCTAAACAATTTCAGAGAAAATTCTGAAAATGTTTCTGAACATTTTCTATTTTCTCTGGAACAGTTTTACTAATCACACCATTAGGTGGACTAAATAAGCTCAAATGGTTCTGAAATTTTTATGGTAGTTCAAGGATATTTTGGTGAACATCTCAGCAAAATTTCAGGATTTTCCTCCAAAGGATTCTCCATTTAAAATTCCTAACAGTTTAAACTTTAAGGAATTAATTCTGGAGAATTAAGGAATTTCATGAAGTGAAACTTGATTTTCTGGAAAGTACCCAGAGAGCTGAATCCAGCAAAATTTGGTTCACTCAATTTGGAGCTTTCTAGCCAAAGTTATAAGGATTTGAAGTTTGAAGGAAATCTGAAAATCGGGGAAAAGTTTAAACTCGCGCGTGGGCCCAGGGACACGCGTCGCACGCCGAAGCGACAGCACACCGCGGCCCACAAGGCTTTTGCGCGCCAGCACACCCGATCCCGGCCGCAGCCGGATCCCGATTCAAAATATCGGCCGCTGACAGCTGGGGTCCACCCCCTTCTTCAACCTCGCGACACCCGCGCCCCGCCGCCGGGGGACCTCGCCGGAGAGCTCGCCGCTGGCTGCTGTACAGCTCCAAACTTCTTGATTCTGGCCGCCCCTGCCTACTTTTACTCGGGGAACATGATTCTAGGGTTAGCTGCTCATGACAATGGCCGGAGCATGGTCGGCGACGAGCCGCCATATCGGAACGACTTCGGCCATGTCGGCTGACTCTCCTAGTACCTCAGCTACTTGGGAAATCGGTCGGGGAGCATCAGTGGACCTCAGAGAAGGTCGACATGAGATCGAGGCAGCTCGGGGAAGGCCCGAAATAGGTCCTCACCGTGCGCCCGATACCCCCCGTTCGTTCCGCCATTAGTAGACCTTGAATTACGCCGGGCACAGAGGTTCTCCGGCCCAGAGTTGTAAAGGCAACTTGTGCGTCACCGTGTCTAGCTCGTGTGGGAGTGGCCTGAGGCCCTCTAATCCTTTCTAGAGCACGAATTAAACAGAATCGTACCCGAAGGTCGTTCTGCACACAGAAAGGGGAAAGATGGAAATTCGCCGCCGGTGAGCAACCACTCGAGCTGTGGCTCGGGGGTGAGCAGCACCGGTCACCTGCGCGTCCAAGGGTGCCTTGGGTTGGGCGTGACAACGCCCAGGTCGGGCTGTCCACGAGAGCCCGAGGTGCGGCGGTTTCCAGTTCCGAGTTTGATCTTTCGGCACAGCCGATATCACTCGGTTTCAATCGACTTCTAGCAATGGGGAGGATGGAGGAAGGTCTCTAGTACCTTGCTGGGACCCTGGAGTGGAAGGAGGGAGCTGCGATCGGCTTGATCAAGCAGGAACTCGAGCGCCGGCGATGGCAGTGGAGAAGCAGGTCGTGCACGTCGGCAGCTCGGGGAATAGCGACTGAAGCACGCCGGGGAGAGAATAAATAGCCCCGGTGGCTGGCCTCCGGCTTGGGGCGCGCAGCAGGAGCTGGCGCCGGCTGCCCCCTTCGGTGGCGCGCGCGCACAGCAGCCGGGAACCGACTGAACTGTGTTTCAGTCGGTTTGCCTTGAGGCAGAGGCTGACATGTGGGTCCCACTCCTCTTTTAACCTCTGAAATTTACTGCTAACAGCTGTGGTAAACAGTGAACCCTATTCTACCCTTGGCCATTCAAATTATTCACCCAAGAGCCATTTGAATTGATCAAAGTTCAAATGAGGTTTGGTTTGAATGAATTTCAGCACAAGTTCAGTTTGAAATTCAAATAAAGTTTGAATTTCTCCCCCTTAGCTCATGTCAAGATCAACCCCAAATGGAGTGAAAATTGGTGTGTGAGCTCACAAAAATGTGCTGAGTGAGAATATGCCTTCCACTTTTAAATTCAGTGAGTAAAAACAGTTTGAATTTGAATATGGTTTCAAACTGCCCTCTTCCTATCTATACCCAAAATGTCCTCAAAAAGGTTTTGAACTTGGGTGAAACTTGGCATGGACATCCTTAGCAAAGTGTAGGAGTTTTCATATGTCCAGCCCATCTATATCACATGTGGGAAATACCACTTTTGCAATATGTGAGTTTGTCCTCTAATGAGCATGTTGATAGTTGTTACTTGCTCTTCATTTGTGTTCATCATTCTTCCTCAAATGAGGTGTGTGGTGTGGTGATGAACACTGCAAATGAGTGTCAAAAACTGAGGCCCTTACAAATTTCCTTGATCGCTACTGTCGGAGTGTGTTAGCTGCGACACTCCTTCCGGCCTGCTACAGAAGCAGCCCGCGAGGTTCCTTGATCGTAGGGGGCTTGGCGCCCTATGCGACCCGGGCTCGATGGAGCGGATGAACACCGAGATTTACGTGGTTCGGGCCGCCGGAGTGTAATACATTACGTCCACGGGAGTGCTTGCTGTATTGGTTGCTTGTATGTGCGAATGCGAGATTTGGGAACCGCCCGCTTGTCGGGTGGTCACTCAGGTCCTTTTATATTCCAAGGTTGGGGTGGTTACAATGTGGCTTGGGGCCCGACAGGTTGCCCGAAGCTAGGTGTACCCTATACATGATCTAGGCTATTGTAATCTGAGTAGAGCAATTGGTGGGGGAGTTAAGTCCCGCCACCTGGCGCGCTGAGCGCCCCTGTCCATGTGTCAGTTGATGATGAAGACGTCTTGTCGCCGCGTCCTCTCGCCCTGCTTGGGCGGCTTCGTGCCGTTGGGCGGCACTATACCATTATCATGCCTTGCTGTCCTGTCTTGTCACAGTAATGGTGATCGGGTAGAGGACAGAGGCATGTGTGGTGCGCCATGCTTCTAGGAAGGCGTGAGCCTTGAATGCGTAGCCTGATGGCGCACTTCTATCTTGACTTCGTCGACCCATGGCCCACGACAGATCGTGGGGAACGTGGCGGCTGTGGAGCTCTTATCGACAGGTTTGGAGTCAGGGGACACATGGCAGCTCTGGACCTCACCTCAGCGGGGAGGCTCGGACCGGAGCCCAAGGCACGTGTCAGCTCCGGAGCTGTCCTCAGCAGGGAGGTGGCACTGAGCCAAGAGACACGTGGCAGCTCCGGACCTCACCTCAGCGGGGAGACTCGGACCGGAGCCCAGGGCACGTGTCAGCTCCGGAGCTGTCCTCAGTAGGGAGGTGGATCTAAGCTAAGAGACACATGGCAGCTCCGGACCTCACCTCACGCTCGGACCGGAGCCCAGTGCACGTGTCAGCTTCGGAGCTGTCCTAAGCAGGGAGGTGACTCTGAGCCAAGAGACACGTGGCAGCTTCAGATCTCACCTCAGAGGTGAGGCTCGGACCGAAGCCCAGGGCACGTGTCAGCTCCAGAGCTATCCTCAGCAGGGAGGTGGCTCTGAGCCAAGAGACACATGGCAGCTCCAGACCTCACCTCAGCGGAGAGGCTTGGACCGGAGCCTAGGGCACGTGTCAGCTTCGGAGCTGTCCTCAGCAGTGAGGTGGCTCTGAGCCAAGAGACACGTGGCTTCTCCGGACCTCACCTCGGTGGGGGAGCTCATACTGGAGCCCACGGCACGTGTCGGCTCTGGAACTCAAGTGCACGTGGCAGCCCCAGGGCTGACCTCGGGGCCAAGGACACGTGGCTACACCAGGGCTCACCTCGGCAGGGAGGTGGGAGCTAGGCTATCTTTTACCCCCTACGCGGGGGTACCCAGTCAGTAGGGTACCGATAGTGGCCCCCGGGCCCATCATGGGGGAGGCAACGAGCCCGCAGGTGGGGCCTCCATCTCTCCCGCGTGGTGGTTTCCCTATGCTGAACTCACTCCCAAACAGAGGGAAGGAGTCGGCAGGGAGGCCTACGCCTGCGGCGCGTCCTTGTTCGCCATCCAAGGATGCCCCAGAGTCGGGCAGGGTGCCGAAAAGGAAGCTGGTTCATCCTGACGGAAGCTTCGTTCTGGTTCCCAGGAGGGGGGTTCCCAGGCTTCCCGTGGTCCAGCACTGGACTCGGCGACTGGAGCCGGGGGCAGCTCTGGAGCTACTGCCTCCAGAGCAGTCCCGGCGGCCACGCGAAGGGCGTCTGGTGCTGCTGGAGCTTCAAGGCGGGCCCCCGACGCACCTACGATGCAGAAGAAGTCTTCAGGTGCGTCCCCGACTCGGAAGCCATCGTCGGGGAAGACTCCTGAGGCGACATCAGCGGCGATGAATTTTCCAGCAACGTCATCGGCTTCTCAGACATCGAGGGCGGCCCCAGCTCAGGGCGTATCTTCGGCATCGAGTTCCTCGGCAGTGATGACTCCTGCTGCGCCGTCTTCGTCCACGAAGACCCCTGAGGTTCCGCTGGCTCCGAAGCCAGCGGAGGCGATTTCAACGCTAGCGGGGGCGAGTGGCTCGAGCCCTCCACGTAAGAAGCTCCGCGCGGAGTGGAACTTCCATATCTCCAGGTACGGCTCAACCACGTAAGGCTGTGTACTGAGCCGCTGGATGGCGTAGTTGATTCTTGGTGCTTCTTTTTGTAGGGCTCCTCAACAGAGCACGCCTCCTCTTCCTCCTACACAGCAGTCCGGGAGCTCGGGTTCCTCCTCCACCGAAGCTCCTATACCGGTGGTAGTGCCTGAGCCTGCGCCTGTGCCTGGGGCGGCTCCGGATGTCGGCACCCAGGCCCCCGAGGCCAGCCAGCCGGTGGGCATGGACGCCACTAGGAGCGGCGTGACTGCTGTTGATCGAGCTGCAAGCCCTCCTCCCCCCACAGAGGTCACCGTGGCGGTCGCGCCTTGGGAAGATGCAGAGCTGGAGGGCATTGAGGCAATCCCTCACCTAGCGATGCCGAAGGCCGTCCTGATCCCCAAGGCCGTGGGAGCTATACGCTCTAGCCTGGACTAGATGCAGAACATGCTCAAGCAGCAGTGGGCCAAACTAAGGTCCGAGCGGGAGCACCTCTGAGACTGGGACGACCTGTTGAAGGCGCAGGTCCAGTCGGCCAGGGGGAAGGCTCGAGAAGAGCAGCTCGAGGCTCGGGAGGAGGTGCTGGAGCAGAAAGAGGCTGCTGTCGCCGATCTCCATAAGAACGCGGTGAGCATCCTGGCTGAGGCCCAGGACCTCCATGCCTCCGCCGATGCATGTCACACGATCCTGGCAGAGCTCTAGGAGACTCTCATTCGTTGGGAGAAGGAGGCGTAGGAGAGGGAGAGGGAGCTCTCTAATCGTCTGACTGCCCATGAGGAGGAGCAGGGCGCCTGAAGGAGCGATTTCAGAGCGTCCACGACCGGGAGTACGTCGCTGCATCCAAGGAGTCAGCCCTGGACGAGCGGGCCACATGGTTGTCCACCAAGGAGTAGGTCCTGGTTGCTATGGAGCTGGGGCTAGCCACCCGGGAACAGGAGCTGGCAAGGAGGAGTTCAGCGGGGGGGGGGGGGGGGCGCTTCTTCCACCAATGTGGCCGAAGACCTTTTGGCTTCTCGTGCCACTGAGGCAAAGAAGGTCGGTGATTTCCTTGGCCTCGCAGAGGCAGCTCTGGATCCCTTCATCTTTGGTCCCTTGCGCCCCGGAGGGCCGGTCCAATAGGTGAGCCAGGTGCTCCCTGCCTTGGACTCAGTCGGGGAGAAGCTCCTGGTGCTGGAGAATGTCGTGGGGGAGCATCTGGAGGCCGAAGGCAAAGCTCTGTCCCAGATACTGGCAGGGCATCTGCTCACTTGCCTTCGGAGCTGCGACCCCAGCATCTCCCTAGAACCTGTGGTACACGGCCACAACGAAGAGTTGTCGGGGGCAGCGAGGTCTTCCGTGGAGGAGGTCACCCGACTCATAGCTGCTAGGTTCCAACACGGATAGATCCTAGGTCTCCCGCTTGCCTTGTATCCTCCTATGTATGCCGGAGCTCTGTTATTGACAAAGATTTTTTGTTTCAAGTCTTATGTTGTCCTGGGTTGTCGATGCAGACTTCAGACCCTTGGCAGCGCAAAGGTCCAGAATGACTTAGCCAACGTGGATAGCGCTTTGTAGATGTCCCGAGCTTGTTCCTCCAGGTCCTTAGTAGCGTAAGGACCCAGGGCACTCCGGCAGTGTGGCTACCTCTCCTTCGGGATCCTTGATAGTGCAAGGACCAGAGGAAGTTCAGCTCATGTCTTCAGCTGTCGTAGCTGGTACTTCGAGTGTTCTGCTTGCTGCTGCAGTGGTCCGACATCCTGCCCGTATGGTTCACCATGATGGCCCCCTGGTAGGTGTGGCCCTTGTGTTGGGGCGCACCTACCACTGGATGAGGCAGGACGTCAGCATCTGACCCCCTGAGAGGTCTGAGACGCCAAGGACCTGTGCGGACCTGCAGACATGGCAGAAAGAGGGAGTAGTCATGATCTATGGTCGCTATTCCTTGTTTGGTAGCTTTACTGTGGCTTACGGTCCTCAGCTGAGCTACGGGGTATGGGTAATTCGATGTGGGTCGTCCGGGTTATGGTTAAAGCCTTGCCAAGGGGTATGAACCGTCCGGTTCCCCGGCAGCGAGCTGTAGCACTGGAGAGGCAGGGTGTGGACGCTAGGGGTACGGAACAAGGCATATCAGGCTACACACCCTGGACCACCCGCTAGCGTAAGCTTTTCAGGGGAGGGCCATTCGACGCCATAGGGCCCCCAGACAATGAGACAACCAAAGGTCCCTAAGTTACTGTTAAAACCTTGCCAGAGGTATGAGCCGTCCGGCTCCTTAGTACTGAGCTGTAGCGCTGGAGATATAGGGTGTGCACGCTAGGGGTACGGAACAAGGCATAGCAGGCTACACACCCAGGACCTCCCGCCGGCGTAAACCTTTCGGGGGAGGGACCATTTGGCGCCATAGGGCCCCCGAGCAATGAGACAACCATAGGACCCCGGGTACGCCACAGGTACCTCAAGAAGACCCACCTTTAGAAGGATAGCACAGCCCTTTCTATGGTTGAACACAAGAAAGAGTGACTGGCCACATGGCCGGAGCGGTATGGAAAGAAATCACGAAAAGAATGGAAGGGAATGTCTGGGGTCCGGTTACTTTTCTTGTCCGTAGGCATGTTCTTTCTGGCCCCAAGTACTCAGTCGTAGCGCAAGGGAGGTAGTGTGGCAGGCTTAGGGTACGGAACCAGGCTAAGCAGGCTGTGCGTCTTGGACCTCCCGCGGGCGTTAACCTCTCAGCGAGGAGACATTCCAGTGCCATGGGACCTAGGACATGTACGTAGGACAGGCTCCGTACATGTCATTTACAGTTGATATGCACGAGTAAGCACAAACTGTAAAGAAGGTACGCAGGGTAGGATAAATTTTTCTTATTTTGGGCTTCCTTAGGGTGATAGGAGGAAACAGGTCATGCAAGAAGCGCACGTGTCAGCTCCGGAGCTGTTCTCAGCAGGGAGGTGGCTCTGAGCCAAGAGACACGTGGCAGCTCCGGACCTCACCTCAGCGGGGAGGCTCGAACCGGAGCCCAGGGCACGTGTCAGCTCCGAAGCTGTCCTTAGCAGGGAGGTGGCTCTGAGCCAAGAGACACATGGCAGCTTCGGACCTCACCTCGGCCGGGAAGCTCGGACCGGAGCCTAGGGCACGTGTCGGCTCTGGAACTCAAGTGCACGTGGCACCCCCAGGGCTGACCTCGGGGCCAAGGACACGTGGCTACGCCAGGGCCCACCTCGGCAGGGAGGTGGGACCTAGGCTATCTTTTACCCTCTATGCGGAGGTACCTGGTCTGCAGGGTACCGACAACTACTTATGGGTGTGCGCTCAAAGGATACAAACAGGGATTCGCAAACAAAGAGGGAACTCACAGTCACTTTTACTTGTCACGTAAAAAAGGCTTTGCGTGAGAGCAAAAGAGGTTGGGATACATCTATATCTTCTGAGAAACCTCTTTCTTTTGGTTTCTTAAGACCACTCTTATAGTAGGATACAATTTGCTTTAGGTTCTTTATTATCTCCTTCGAGGGGTTTTTAGGATTGTTCGGGCTATATTTAGTCTATTTTTGCTTTTACTGACTACTTTTCTCAGGGAGATGGTTAAGTACCACAGAACATACAAGAGAGCGCCAGGCGCAGATT